>JBBBDQ010001973.1:1747500-1755000 GCA_037127315.1 Ascarosepion bandense
GATATACGTAGAAGCGACACAATGTATGTATATATGCATATGTATGGAGATTAACGAATTTTAACGAAACTTGATTATAAACAACCGACAATTTGAAATGAATTGTTTGAACATTATTTTTCATCGATACTCGTATTTAAGTAGATATTCTGTTTTTAATTAAACAGAATATCTATTTATACATATATGTATATATGTATAAATATAAATAAAGGTGAGGTTTTCCCAATCTCACCTTTACTTATGGAAATTATACTAAAACAGACTAACATACATATAAAGTTTAAAGAAAACGGTTGAATCCCCTTCATTTTAACATCTCGTGACTTTGCGCTACACATGAAGGAATTCTAAAACAGACTAACATACATAATAAAAAATTTCAAAGAAAACAGTTGAATTCACTTCATTTTAATATCTCGTGACTTTGCACTACACATGAAGGAATTCTAAAAACTAAAATATTCTGTTAGTCTTTTGAAATGATTTGTGAGCGTTTTTGTGGTTGCCAACACTGTTTGTTTATAGATACGTAATTTAGAATAAAGCTCATTTCGTCTTTTTGCCTTGATAAAGTCCATCACAGGACGAAACGCGTAGGCGACTTAAAATACAGTTTTCCTCTTGTCTTTATTTTATTTAACATATGTGTGTGTGTGTGTGTGTGTGTGTGTGTGTGTGTGTGTGTGTGTGTGTGTGTGTGTGTGTGTGTGTGTTAAAAGCCTGTAAAGAGCTTGGGGAAGCAGCTCGATGAAACCATAAAAGATTCAAGATCCGTAATATCAACAAAGGAGAATCTAGAAGGGTGGCTAATTAGGGTTGATAAGTCTGGCTTACCTGGCAGATATAATGCTTGGATTTATCAGCACATCATTCTTCAAAAAATACTCTGGCCTGTAACTATCTACGATTTCACTTCCTCCACGGTTGAACTGATGAAACGAAGCATAACATCACGACTACGAAGGTGGTTAGGTTTGCCAAGATCCCTATGCAGCGCAGCGTTATACGGAAAAACAAACGCACTGAAACTCCCGTTTAAAAGCTTATATGAAGAATTTAAAGTAGCTAAAGTGTGAGCCACAATCTAGTACGAGTGCTCGAAAGATCCTAAAGTAGCCGGTGCTGGAATATCAGTATATACAGGTAAAAAAATGGAACGCCTCGAAAGAATTGAATACAGCAAAAGAAAGAATCCGAGAAAAGGCAATAGTAGGGACCGTAGCTACTGGACGCGTGGGCCTCGGGTTTTTCCCCTCAGAAAAATATGACAAACTGCAAGGAAAAAAGAAAAGTCATCTTTTGCAGGAAGAAATCAGAAATGGCGAAGAAGAAAAACGAATAGCAATCCAAGTCGGGATGAGACAGCAAGGGGCATGGACCGAAATATGGCACGGTGACTCCAGATTACAATTTCTGATTCGGGCAGTATACGACACCCTGCCAAGCCCAGCAAACTTACAATTATAGTATAAAACCGAGTCGCCAAATTGTCATTTTTGTGGGTGCAAAGGTACCTAAAAACATATCCTGAGTAGCTGTAAATCTGCACTGGCTGATGGGCGTTACAGATGGCGCCACGACGAAATTCTAAAAGAGATCGTGAAAAAATAGTTCAAAATGCCATCAAAGATAATGTTTACAACCCAGACGCAAGGCAAATAAAATTCATTAAAGCGGGCGCGAATATCCCACAAAATAGAAAGGTAAATCCAAACCTGTTATCTCTTGCAACAGACTGGGAACTAAGGGCCGATATAGGCTCGAGATTGAAATTCCCAGAGCAAATTGCCACCACAAAACTTCGCCCAGATATAGTTTTCTTATCACATAATTTAAAGAAGATAGTTTTGTGGGAACTGACAGTCCCCTGGGAAGAAAACGCAGAAGAAGCCCATGAAAGGAAAAAGTTAAAATACGACGAACTGCTGGAGAGTTGCAGGGTTAAAGGCTAGAGGGCTAGCTGCACTCTCATAGAAGTAGGGACTAGAGAGGATTTGCAGCAAGGTCCTTAAGCAAAGCCTTAACAGATATTGGGATAGTGGGAGCAAAAAAAAAAAAAAAAAAAAAAAAAGGAAAGCACTCAAGTCCATAACCGAAACAGCGGAAAGAACAGCCAATTGGTTATGGATCAAAAGGACGAATACCTGGATTTCAAAAACAAACTGTTAGCTAAAATTCCCCGAAATTCTGCATTCCTGAGTTCTCCATTTTTTTTTTTTTTTATTAATAGTACTCGTAAATAAGATAAAATGCATAAGTAAGTTTTTAAATTAATGTATTTAATTGTAATTAAGGTTTTTACTTGTACATTATATATATATATATATATATATTTTTTTTTGAACGATTTTAAATTTATACATATTTGTAGATAGTTGTATTTATAAACGGAACTTTTTTCTTTTGATAAATTCTTAGACGAGTTTTTATCCTCATATTATTTGTTTTTTAGAAACGACTTAAAATTATATATTTGTAGATATTTATTTTTAAACGAATCGTGATTAATTCTTAGTCGAGGTTTATTTTTAATAATAGCCATATGACAAGTAATTGCTTATTTTAGGACGAGTTCATGTTCGGTTCGCTACTTGATGTAAATTGGCTCTGTCTGTCGCCAATCGAAAGCGTTTGTAAGACTTCGTACGGGGCCCAAACATTATAATTTTTTCCAGTGACTGAAAGCGCTTATTAAGGGTGGACCAGAAATTGTTCATCTCTCTTTTTGGTCCTAATACGTCGACTTATTGACTCATTGCGTTGGATTTTGTTACTCGGATTTTTGTCATTGTGAGTACACAGTATTTTGTTTGTCCTTATTGATTATATGTGTTATCGTTGGATTTTATCGTTGAAAAGTTGTTTTTTTTTTTGTGAGGGGCGGGGGGTAAGTCAAGTTATGGCTTTGTCTCCCCAGCCCTCAACTTCTGACGCTGTTCCGGCGGTGACTCCTTCACCGACGGTTTGGACGAGGAGTCCGATGGGGGAGGACTCGGAATACTGCCTGCTAGTGCAGGAGGGGTATGAGGAGTGCATTGGGGACAATGAGTTGGTAGCTATACCGGAAGTGGTCGGCGTGGTTGCGAGGGGGACAGTCTCCCTGCTGACGGCGGGCGGGGGAACGCGAGGGTTTGTTGCTGTCAGTGAGGAGAACATGGAGGAAGCACTGGGAATTCTTCACGTTGTCCCTTGTGTGTTGGCGGGGAGGTCCCGGGCGATGTGGGATGTCCTACTAGGCTCGGAGGGAGAGGCGGAGTATCTGGCCGAAAATGTAGTGACGGCCGGGGTTGTTCGGTTTCAAACCGAGTGACTGGGCACTGGAGGGACAGGAGTTGCCATTCACGGAGTGCCTGTGGAGGTTTCATGCGATCATGTGGGAGCTTTTTTTTTTTTTTTTTTTGCTGCTTTTGGTTGCGGTGGAGGAGGTGGCACGCATGGGGGGCAGAGCCGAGGTGGCCACTTAGGATGTAGGTGTCAGCATTGTGTTGGACCGGGAGAACTTCCTGAGGGTCTCGGATATTCTGTTGTGCGGAGGAGGAGGGTTGTTTGTCGTGGAGGAGGAGAGAAAGTCGCATTGCTGGGCATGCGGACTGGCAGGACACACATTTAAAATGTGGTTACATTTTAAATGTGTGTCCTGCCTGAAGGAAACCAGAAGACAAGCAAATAATACTGGAAACACCGCCGGTGTCAAAAGTACCAGTAACCCCGGAAAAAAAGTCTGTCCCGCAAAGCGGTGCTAAAGAATGGACGGAAGTGGTCAGGAGGAGGAAAAAGTAGCTTCTCCTCCTCCTCAACATGAGAAAACTCCATCTCCGGAAAAAAAAGAAGCCTCGTAAGGAGGCAAAGCAACAACAACAACAACATGAACAACAGGGGCAAAAGCAACAACAAACAAACGAGCCGCAGAAACGACTACAACAACAAGAACAAAAGCAGCAACAACGGGACTAGCCGCAGAAACAACAACAAGAAATGGAGGAAGAAATGCCTCCTCCACGTTTCTCATCTTTGAAGAGAGAACGGGAGGAGGATGAGGAGGTGTCCCCCCCAAAAAAAGGGAAAAAGGATGTTCCAGAACGTGGCAGAGCGGAGAGGATCACGGAAATTACCAGAACCCAATCCGCCCCTACATCACCCACCAGAACTGTAAGTCTACCTCCCCAGTGAGAAAAATACCTTCTCCTTCCCCCACACCTCCTTCGCCCTCTCCCCAATCAGAAACTTCCTCCCCTAAAACTAACCATCCCTCCCCGAATCCAGACAAATCCTCCCCGAAAAAGGAAAAAAAGAAAAACATTTATTAAAGCAAAGATGTCTGCAAAATAGACAGACAGGCCTTAGTGAGGGAACTTTCTTCTCAGAAGAAGGCCCACCTAAGGCCCTTGTTCAAATTAAAATCAACTGATGGAAAGTCACTCGAGGACCCTGCCAATTTCCCGGGCGCCCCCGGAGTATTTACTTTAATTAGGAATACCGGGGGTTGTAGAATAAAAGCCTGGGAATTTGTGCAGGGGACCGTCGAGGCTTTTCCTAACATTAAAATGGCCCAAACGGGCACAAAGTATTTGCAAAGGCTTTCGCATTTTTGCGCTGGGAGGTTCCCTGTAATTCTCTACCCTTCTCTTTACAGGGCCGTAAAACTAACGTTTCCCACAGACGTCGGCGGTATTGTCCAAGACGGACGAATTACGTCCGATATTGGTACAGGCAACCTTGGACAATCCGTCGGGGTTCCTTCTGCCATTGATTTTCGCTCCGTATGTGACCAGAAGTAATTTTTCTGCTTTCTTTTTCAGGTCTAAATAGATGTCAATTAAGTTAGCCAGTATGAACGTGAAGGGCCTTAGGGATCGGAGTAAGGCTGCCCGCCTGCTTCGGGACCTCTTGTCCTTCGGCGTGGATATCGCCGCGATCCAAGAAAGTCACTTTGTTTGCAAGGCCGATGCCTGTGTGCTGTCTAACGACTTTGTATTCAGCATATGGGAACCGGCTGGCCAGAGGAGTTTCTTTGCTGGTTAAGCGTACCCTGGACACGAAGGTGGATCTTGTCCATGTTGGTGCCGAGGACCGGCTGATCGTAGCCGATATTGCATTGAAAAGCAATGCATTTCGACAGGTTGCGGTTTATGCGCCCAACGATCTGGAGGAGGGCGTCTCGTTTTTCGGCGGTTGGGGCCCTTCCTGGTGGATTCAACGCGACTCGTCTTAGTGAGGGACTGGAATGCCATCCTGGACCCCAAGTGGGATAGAGGGCGGGGTGCTAGCAGGAAGGCACGTGATCGTAGCTTGATCGATCTCATCGAGGATTTCGGTCTTGTCGATAGATACCGGGTCGATCACAAGGGTGGGAGAATGTGGACCTGGGCTATTAGTTGGGCTTCTACCAAGGTAGCTAGCTACCTTGATAGAATGTTAGTTCGTGAAGCCGACATATATATTTTAGATTGTCCTACGTTCCACTGGTTAGGTTACTCGGACCACAAACTTGTTTGTACCCGGGTAAATTTAGAAAATAGGGTTAGAATGGCTGGTTATTGGAAGTTCAACGTGTCCTTACTGGACAGGTGGGACTTCCGATGCCAGCCAATTAACTTAGTGCAGCGGGCGTTAACTGGGGGAGTCATTTGGGAAGTGGTGGGAGAACCTTAAGAATAGTATGAGGTCTTTCACCATCAAGTTCAGCAAACGGCTCAAACTAGATAAGGCTGACAAGATGAAGACACTTAGAGCTAATTACTCCCGGACGGTGGCTGGTGGGGATCCCCTAGAAATAGCCATAGCTAAGGAGGCCGTGGAGCGGTCGAATAGCGATCGTTACATGGGCCAGGTAGTTAGACATAAGTTAAGCAAGATGTCTTCTGAAGCTGTGAACATGGGCGCAGAACTGCGCAAGGAAGAGATTCGCCGGCGATCGGTACATTTGAGAGGTTCGCAACCCGGAGGGGCATACACTTCGGTCGACTGACGACATGTGCGAGGCGTTTCGGCGGCATTTCGAGATCCAGATTACCAAGGAGCCTGGACTCCGTGATGACGAGTTTTGTAGCTATTTGGCTGACTTCCCCCGGCTTTTGCCGGCTGATGCGGCTAGCTGCGAGGGAGAGATTACGGAGGGTGAAGTCTATGCGGCTTTGAAGAAGGTCGGCAGAGGCAAATCGCCGGGTCTCGGTGGTTTGCCCTATGAATTGTACTTGAGGCTGTCGCACATCTTTGTCCCGATTTTGACTGTCGTGTTCTACAACTGGTTCCGGCAGGGATCTATCCCCAACCGGTTGACCAGGGGTGTGATCACGCTGTTGAGAAAAGACAAGGATATGGGGAGGAAGTTAGAGGGTTACAGGCCCATAATTCTGCTAAACACAGAGTTAAAGATTTTGGCCAAGATCTTGCAAAATCGTTTGCAATTAGTTGCCGAGTCTCTGTTGGGACCTGAGCAGTCTTGTGCTGTGAAGAGCCGAACAATTCAGAGCAACCTACATCTGATACGCACGATCATAGAGGGGATAAATGACAACGAACAAGCCGCGCTGATCAATTTATATCAGTCCAAGGCATTTGATCGGGTTGACCATCGTTACCTGGCGGCTGTCCTTGCAGGCAGGTGGATTCAAAACCAACTTCCGCCGCTGGATTAGCTTCCTGTATCAATCCCCCACGGCTGTGGTACAGGTGAACGGAATGTTGTCGGGCGTTCTGGCGCTGTCTAGGTCGGTCCGACAGGGTTGTCCACTATCGCCCCTACTTTATGCTTTGGCGTTAAAGCCCCTCCTTCGCCGGCTAAGGAACAGGGCGTGCAGTCCGGCCCTACGTGGAATCGCTGTCCCTGGTGGTGCTCGAGCCAGGGTTTCCGCGTACGCCGATGACGTCACTACTTTCGTGTTCTTCCGGAATGACATGGAGGTGGTACAGAAGGCGCTTGAACGGTACGAACAGGTGACAGGGGCCAAGATTAAACGGCTTGCGGTTAGGCGCCTGGAAGGGTGTTACCCTCCCGGGGCCCTTCGACTGGACGGAGGCCCGGTCTGCATTCTTGGAGTGTGGTTCGGGCCCGACTTAGAGTTGGAGAAAAATTGGTCTGAAGTACTGGCAAAGGTAAACGCGTCGAGCAAGACTTGCGTCGAAGGAATTTGTCCTTAAAGGGTTTGGCTGAGGCGTGTGCTACATAGGTCTTTCCCATTATCCTTTACCGGTTGTCAGTACTTCCACTTTGTAAACGGCGTAGGGAGGCGATCGAGCGTTTGCTATCCTCCATTCTGTGGAGAGGATGCAAAAACTACGTCAACAAATGTGTCTGTTACCAACGTCCGTGTCATGGGGGTCTGGGAATGTCATACCTGATGGGCCATAAGGTTGTGTCAAGGTTGTTTTTTTTCAGGCGAGCGATTTTGGAAGACTCATTGCTGAGGGGGGATAGTGAGGGACATGTTCCCTAGCCTTACTATCACTCCCCACATCTCGAGGCGGTGCCGTAAGCCTCGAGGGCGATCGAGTTTT
>JBBBDQ010001973.1:1782500-1785000 GCA_037127315.1 Ascarosepion bandense
ATATAGCCGAACCGCTGGTCAATTTGACAAGGAAATATGCACGATTCCAATGGGACGATGCTTGCCAAACCGCTTTCGATACACTAAAAACGAAGCTCGCGGAGATGGTAACACTAGCCTATCCCAACCCAAATAAGGCGTATAGGTTATATACTGACGCATCCGATCAATCGATTGGCGCATGCCTATCCCAGGTGGTGTACGAGAAGGAAAATAGGAAGGATGTAGAAAAACCAATTTATTTATTGTCCCATAAATTAAGTGACACACAAACGAGGTGGTCAACTATAGAGAAAGAGGCTTATGCCATACACTATGCTCTTCAAAAACTGAATCACTACCTGCATGGCGCAACATTCACAATATACACTGATCATAGGCCCCTGGAGCACTTACTTAACTCGCCCATACAAAATAAGAAGATACAGACTTGGGCTCTGAGCATGTCTGGCTACAATTGCAGCATACAGTATCTTAAGGGTAAGGATAATGTTTGCGCGGATCTCTTATCACGCGCTGTTGATGTGAACGAAGACCATATTGCTTCTCCGGTAGAGATAGATGATAGAAATTACTTGGTTAGTGTTATAAACTCCAACCTAATGGAGCCGGAAGAATTAGCAGCCCATAAAAATGTCGGAAATTCATCAAAGGCACCCGAACGGCCCACATTGAAAGGAATAGACATAATCAGGGAGCAAGAATCAGACAAAAACATCTTAGACCTGAAGATTAGATTACGAAATGGTAGGGCTACCAAAGCAGAACAGAAGAGATATATAGTAATGGATGAGGTGGTGTACTATTTGTCTCAACCTGATGATGAACCCCTCATCAGGCTGTATGTACCATCTCACCTTAGAAAAAGGGTGCTAGTTCAATACCATGATGACAGTGGCCATATGGGGGTGGATAAGACATTCCACTCAATAAAACAAAAGTATTTCTGGCCTTGTTTACTTAGAGAAATAAATGATTTCGTAGGTAAATGTATCCCGTGTCAGACAAGAAACCTAAAGAGGCAGCAACCCCACATACAGGAATGTGACTTCCCTCCTTTTCCTTTCGCAAAGGTTGCTTTAGATGTCTCAGGACCCTACCCAAAGACCCATTCAGGTAACCAATACATAGTTACATTCATAGATATGTACAGTGGTTGGCCGGAGGCATTTGCGGTTCCTAACAAGAAGGCAGAAACAGTGGTGCATCTCTTAGTTGACGAAATTTTCCCCAGATTTGGGACACCACTTCAGCTTTTAACTGATAATGGGCCAGAAAATGTCAACAGGGTAATGAAAAAGACATTAGAAGACCTAAATATACACCATGTGACAACTTCTTTTTATCACCCCCAGAGCAACGGTAAGGTTGAGAGGTTTCACAGAACAATGCATGATGTTCTAGCAAAAAAAATCGGCAACAACGAACAGTCGCGGGATATTTACATTAACCAAATGTTGGCGGCTATCCGGTTTCATGTGAGCGAGACCACTAAGTTTTCACCGTATTACTTGCTCTACAACAGGGATGTTATTTTGCCCTTGGACAATATACTGAGGCCTCGTCGCATATATTATGGTGATGAGCATCACCAAATTGCACTACAGGAAATGCATCGTAGCTTCACTTTAGTTAGGAATAATATAAGAAAAGCGAGGAGAGCCGCGATAGTCGCGTGGTAAGACGAAAAATACAACTTTTGAGGTTGGTGATTTGGTGTACTATAAGAATCACCAAAAGAAAGGGAAGTTAGATGTGCGCTGGCGGCCATATTATGTGATCATTGAAAAGACTGGCCCGGTCTCTTATAGAATTAGAGATCAGTTAACCGGCTCAGTCATTAAGACGCATGCTGAGCAT
Organism: Ascarosepion bandense; assembly: GCA_037127315.1. Taxonomy (NCBI): domain Eukaryota; kingdom Metazoa; phylum Mollusca; class Cephalopoda; order Sepiida; family Sepiidae; genus Ascarosepion; species Ascarosepion bandense. Next base: position 1,784,361 of record JBBBDQ010001973.1, read on the forward strand.
CTTCGGGCAGCGTCCATTGATGAATGGAAAATCCCTACTTCCGATAGGCCGTTACGAAAGATTGTATTGGCTGCTCCAGTAGAATCCAGTGATTCGGATGACGAATCCGGAGCGGAACAGACCGACTTTCCAGTGCACAAAAATCGACACCAACGTGTGGAATCAGACGATGAGTCTGATGTTCCATTAATGGAGCGTCGCACCATGACGCGACGTAAAATGGCGAATAAAAACGTGTCAACTATTGATAGTGATGATAGAATCGGTGGTATAAATAATGTTTCATCCACGTTCGAGGATGATTGCTCAAAGTGCGAAACGTCTGGATCTACTCATGTAGATCAGGGTTTTTCTAGGGAATCACCTAGCAGCGAAGATGTCCAAATGAGGCAAACGTCTGTTGGGGCAAAAAGCACGGATAGACCTGCAGATTCCACAGTTGATCGGAACAAAAAGAAAGAACAACTGAAAAGTCTTGTAGACTTATTGGCTGATATGCTATAGGATTGGGAAAGAAAGCAGTGGGAGGATTAACGATAGTTTAAGTGAAATAGTTAGGAAGATACAAACGTGGAAAATTATTAATAGTATCTAAAGCATAAAGTAAATTATTCGTCTCTGGTGTCAGTACAGAGCGAGA